>JAJIBD010004021.1:0-27738 GCA_021461705.1 Cryptotis parvus
CAGTTTGTGGGCGGGGCCACCAGGCCTCTGGGATAGGTCAGAGAGAGGAATGGGGACCAGCTTCATCCCCAGGAATGCCCAGTGACTTCCGCCTCGAGAGCCGCCTACCTGGGCTCGAACTCAGCTGCTCTGAGCTGGTCCTGAGACCAGCATCTCTCTTGCATGGGTTCTGATGAGCTGTGGGGTCTGGACCACAAAATGGCGGTTGTTATGGTGAGAGAGTCTCATCTGGCTTCTTCCGAGGCCCTACAGAGGTGATGGGCCAACACCCAAAACCCATCTTGCTTCCTGGGAGCCTCATGGTCAGCTGAGCTAGGGGAGCCAGATGGCAGTTCTCCCCATGCCATCTGGCTCCCCCTACACCTTGTGACTTGCGTTATAGTTTATGATGCAATTATCTATGTGTATATTCAGTCGTAATTTCTAATGTGACATTATAGTTCCACATTCCCCATCAACCTCCCAGTTTGTTACAACTACATTGACATTATGTTGTAGAGATGTGAAAGGTCCTGGGAAGGACCTGGTCCTACCCTACTTTGTTATCTAAGCCTCTTGCGTCGCTGCACATTGTTCTTCTTATGGCGAGGGCCATCCACCATTCAGGGTCCACAGGGGCAGAGCCTTGGGGATGTAGGCAAGCCTATCTCCTGTCTGCCACCTACCAACACGCCAGGCACCACAGGCACACCTGCAGCACCTCGGGGCAGGTGCCCCCAGTCTGTCATATCTCTTTAAATCTCTAATCTTTCCCTCAGAGGTAGGGGCTGAATCTGTGTGGCCCAATACCACACCCAATCATATGTTCATATCTTAACCCCCTTAGTTCCTCAAAATATAAACATTTGGGATAGGGTTTTATTGTAAAAAATTCAGGTAAAAAGAGATCATTAGGATGGAATCTGCCTATGGTTGGGGTTCTCCTAAGGGGAGGAAATTTAGACATAGATGCCTGAGTAGAAAGAAGACAATGTGAGCATATCAGGTGAGCACAGCCAGGCTCCGGCCAATGAGAAACACTGCACCAGAGCGTTCTCTCACAGCCATGCCATGGAGCCAGTGCCATCACCTGGATATGGTCTTTTTTTTCTCCAGCACTGTGGGACAATCAGCTTCATAGGTAAAATGTCCTCTGTGGAACTGGTTTTACAGCTTGAGCCATGTAACACACTCAGTTATTCTATTTGACAACCTAACGCTTTGGAAGGGTGGTACTGTGTAGAGTATCTCTCAGCGTGGATTTGTCTGATGTTTCTCGTGTTACTCAGATTATGGATCTGGGGTAAGAACACGTCAGAAGCTATGTGCATCTGAACAGCGACACATGATCATGCTGCCTGTCATGATACTAAAGTTGATGGGAACCTTACTCCTCTAGTCAAGGGAATCTCCATCAGATATCCATCACTGGAAAATTACAATATTTTTCTTTTTAATCAACAAATATTTTAGAACATTTTGAGACTATTCAAATATCCCATTTTACTTCAATTCTTACCCATGAGTTTGATTAAAATTTTTTTTGAGGTCAGAAGTTCTAATCTTTTATTGTGAAGTTTGGGTTCTAGGTTCACTGGGCGACAATTTTCATGAGCTAGGAAAACCCACAAACCACCATAAGCATAAAAGCGTAATCAAAAGCATATCAACAGGAAAGCCAGTCCGTGCCTTACACAAGACAAAAATGAACCTGACACCAGTGGCACGGGCAGCCCAGGGCTTCACCTCCTGTGAGTGTTTCACCTCATCGAAAAAGTCCCCAGTAGCAGCTGCCACTTTAGCTCAGTAGTAGTCAGACTCCTTAGAAATCGCGATCCAGAGGCATCACAGAATCCTGGAGGGGCGATGGGATGTGAGGGTTCATTCATCCACATAGACCATATTCATGTCGTGATTCCGTGACTCCACGTCCTTTCCTTCTCCCGCCAAAGAGCCAGTAGCCGACGCCGGCCACCACCACCGCCAGGCAGAGATATGGGTTGTAGGTCATGGCGGGCAGCATCAGCAGATACCTCCAGGACCACCTGGAGCACGTGCAGCACCGTCTGCGGAGGTGACCAGCATGAAGAGCTGCTGACGCGGGGTCTTCTTGGGGGCAGGTTCCGAAGGTCACGGAAAGGCGAGGTCTGGGCACAGAGCCTCTCCTGGGCCTTGTGCTGAAGCCCTCTCTCGAGCTCTCCTGAGCCCTTAGCGCCCATTACTAGAAAACACAGCCACGGAAGCCAGGACCTGTCCACAGCCGAGTTGCTCGGCAGTTCAGCAAACAGCAGCTCTGCGTTCTTGCAGCCCAAGCAGAAGGTCACTGGGCACCCCATGGATGTGTCTGTGCTGCCGCGGGGCCCTGAGGGCCCGGGGCTGAGGAGGAGGGTGCGGGTGGCTAGTGTGGGCCCACTGGCGCTCATCCCTGAATGGTGGTGCATACGGGCCATTGTCCCAGGGAATGGTGCGTCATAGAAGATTTCCGGAAGGGTCTTGGAGTCCTGCACTGCAGGTTCTTCCCAGAGCCTCAACAGTCACCTTATTTAGTCTTGAAGTGTATTTTCAGTGAGGCAGCATGTAAGCGTTTCTATTGTTTTAGAGCAATATAACTACATCACATCCACCACCAATATGTCAATATTTCTCCATCACAGAAACTGGTCCCATTAAGCCCAACCTCCATCTTAGTAAATTCAATTTTTGTGTTGGGAATCTAAGAATTATTTTTCCCTTTGGATATTGTCTGTTCCCGTGGCTCTTGCTTTGTTTCTGTATAAGCCACTCTCTGATTTTCCCATCCATTTTGTTGAGTTCCTGGAGTTGCCTGAGCTTCGCCTCAGACCACTTTTCTCTGTCTAAGGCACAGACTCCATCCCTGGCTCCCTGGCAGCAGTGGTTGAAATGGTGGCTCATTTCCTTCATTTTCCTATAAATAATAGTTTTCCTTATAGTTTTTTCACTGTAGGATTTCTGTCATAAAGAAATGTTGGTCCCTTTCTCTACTGGTATGGACTGTTAGATATTAACTTTAGTCTTTGAGTTATATTCCAGTTGTTTATTTTGTTCCTCAAATTGCTTTTGCCTAGCCATTGGACGCTATATCAAGTTGTCCCCTGTGCTTTGGGTTCTGATCTTTTTCTCCCCCAGCACTTGCAGTTCAGCACAGGATGTTCTTGGGCTCAGTCAAGTGTTTTTACTGCCCTAGCCTTTCTTGAAGAAGGCTGGCATCCATTATCAGAGAACAGTATCTCAAAATTATCTTCAACCTTCATTTTGGGATGATAGATGATTTTTATATGTTTTATTATGAAAAATGTAAAATATATCCAAAGAGGATTGTTTAATAGAATCTGGTGGAATTATCATTCATCCTGTTTTCAAAATGATAAAAACTTGTTCTATTTTTAATTGTCCACATTTTCCTCTTCTGAAGTATTTTAAAAGCATAAATGTTCCACTTCATGCCATTAACAGTAAATATCCAGTACTGAATTCACATTGCCAGTAAATATCCCAGTACCAAATTCTTATCTAATTTATAATGACTTTTTTTTTTTTTCTTGCGTCACACCGGCTGTGCTCAAGGGTTACTCCTGGCTCTTTGCTCAGGAATTACTCCTGGCAGTGCTTAGGGGACCTTATAGGATGGTGGGGATTGAACCCAGGTTGGCCACATGCAAGGCAAATGCCCTACCTGCTCGCTACCAGTCTAGCCCCTATAATGACTTCTTAAAATATACTTAGCCTCATCACTATCACATTGAAAATTATCATTTTTTGCACACAATACCCTCAGAATTTATTTTTTTGACTTTCGGGCTTTTTGTTTTGTTTATTTTGGAGGACATTACACCTAGGGGATGATCAGGTATTTACTCTTTTTTTTTTTAGGTATTTACTCCTGACTGCACTCAGGAATTACTCCTGGTGGTGCTCAAGGGACCATATGGGGATGGGATGCCAGGGATCGACCCAGGTCTACTGCATGCAAGGCAAGCACCCTATCTGTTGTGCCATTGATCTGGCCCTACTCTCAGAATTAAAATTTCCTGGTTATTTAAACGTATCTCTTTATACTTGGGATGTTCAAATCAAGGTCAAAGCAAAGTTTATGAAATATATTTGGGTGACATATTCCTTAAGACTTTGGTTTTAATAAATAATAATAAGTAATGTTACCTCCACTGCTTTATTTGTTAGGACTGAATCATTGGAGTTATAGGATTTTCTTGGTGAACTTGACACAATGTCTGTTCTTGGGTATCATTTGATTTACTCCTTATTCACCATATTTTCTAAAACTCAGTAGTTAAGCATACTTGGTTGAATTCATGTGCCTTTTTACATAAACACTTTCACTGGGGAGTGTTGTATATTTTTTTACTTTCTCACATCATGATTATATAAGGCAGGCCCACCCACTTCCAATGACCCTAAGATTACTCACTGGGTTCAGGTAGGGTAGTTTGGGCCCTTTTTCATAAGTTCCAATAGCCACTCACTGACTGCTCTAGCCTTTATTGATAATCATTGCCTAAATTCACTGTTTCATTAGTGTTTGCAGAATGGTAATTTTCTAGTTCTATTAGTTCTACCATGATTTCATGAGCAAGTTAAAAAAAGCAGGGATCAACGCCAGGGTGGTGGGGTACAAGGCAAGTGCCCTGCCCAATGCGCCTCTCTTCCATCCCAAGCGGGATAACTTTTTCATATCTTTTATTTATTACACGGCAGAGCCTGGCAAGCTCCCGTGTTTTATTTGATATGCCAAAAACCAGTAACAATTTGGACCTCATTCCCATGACCTGAAGGAATGGTTTGAGGCTCTTGTTCCTGAAGCAAACAGATGCCCTTGGGCTACACTTGCTAGCGACTGGACGTATGGAGATGTTACTGGTGCCCGCTCGAGTAAATCGATGAATAACGGGAAGACAAGTGATACAAGCGATACAAGTGATAGTTTTGCAAGACTTGTCAATCCTCTTATGGGATTGTATCATCTTGAAGTTCAATACAATCAATGAGAAAAAACTACTTTCCCATATTGAATGAAATAGTGTCAAATTTTTTAGATTTTTTGCCAATCTTATAGGTAAGATCTGGGATTCCCCTATGAACTCTGATCACAACTTTTTGCCAAGATTGGGCTACTGATCTTTTATTAACTTCTCAATTTTAGAAGCACTCTCTACTTGAAAGATATTAGTATATTGTATATAAATTGTATATATAGTATAGTATAGTGTATAGTATATTGTTATATAAATTTGCAATACTTTTCCAGATTGGCATTTATTATTCTCCTATTTATTTTTGTCACAAAAAGGATTTCTATATTTATAAAATTAAAATGATTTTCTCTTTATGGATTTGAGTGGTGGCTAGGAAAGTTTTCTTCACTTTTAGTTTATAAAAAAATTTACTCACATTTTCTTCTAGTAGACTTAATCAAGATAATTCTTTTTTTTTCCCCTATGACTTTATTGAGATTTGGTTCATGTACATAAACTTCACTCACTAAAACTATATGCTTTGATTATTTATATAGCAATGACCACATTATTATTTTTAACTCTGATAAAGCATTAACATTATATACATTGATTCATTTTAAAGTATACAATTAAGCAGCATCAATGAAATTCACAATGTTGTACAATTGTCACACCAAAGTTTAGTTTTTCTAAACTTTTTATCCTCCAATTATTGTGTAACCATAATAATTCAGCAATAATTCTCCATTCCGCCATGCTCACAATGCCACATACCTGCCACCAGCAATAAAAACAGTTTCAATTTTTCTCTAACTTTATCAACACTTTAACTTAATCTTTTAATAGTCATCTCAGAAGGTACAAGGTAACATTTAATTTTGATTTGAATTTGACTAATAATGTTGAATATCTTTTCTTGTGTTTATTGCATAACTTCTTTGGAAAAATGCCTCTTCAAATTCCATGTCCATTTTCAAAACTGGATTGTCTTTTTGCTAATGAATGGTGTTTTTTCTATTTATTCTGGGTATTGAATCCTTATCAGACACATGAATTCAAATAGTTTCTTCTGTTCTGGATTTTTTCCATTTTCTTGATAATATCCTTTTAGTACAAATGTCATTTTGGTGAATTCCAATTTAATTTTTCTTTGTTTCTCATCCTTTTGATGTCATTAGAATCCATGGTAAAATAAAATATCCGTAAGTTTATTTTTATGTTTTCTCCTAGAAGTTTTATGGTTTCAGGCCTTAGGTATTTGACCATTAAATTGATTTTTGTGTATGGTATAAAATAAAGCATCAGTTGTTTGCATGTGAACAAGATTTTGATCCATTAAATTGATTTTTTGTGTACAGTATAAAATAGAGGTACAACATCAATCATTTGTATATGAATAAAGTTGTCTTAGCACCATGCATTAAATATTATAATTTCCTTTCTTAATATTTGTTAAAATTTATTATTATTATTGTTAGTTTTATATTTTTGTTTTTGCAGCCACACCTGGCTGTGCTCAGATTCCTCTTGATTCTGCACTCAGGAATCACTCCCGGAGTTGGTCTGGGAATGGCAGGGATTGAACAGGGTTGGCCACATGCAGAACAAGTCCCCTACCTGCTAAACTATCGCTCGGATCCACAGTTTCCTCTTAAATGGACTTGGCACCCCTTGTCAAAAAATCGATCGAACAAAGATGTGTGGGTTTATTTTTAATCATAATTCCATCTATTTATGGTCTATTCTTATGCTAGTACCACACTGTTATTGATTACTGTCGCTTGTATTAAAGTTTGAAACTGGGAGTTGTGGGTTCTCTAAAGTTGTATTTCCTTTTAAGATGGACTAATTGGGGACCCTTTAAATTTTTTGTGATTAAAGATAAGACTTTTCAACTTCTGCCCAAAAAATGACATTGAAATTTTGGGGAGAAATTGCACAGAAACTGTAGGCTGCTCTGAAAAGTATTAACATCTTTAAATCTTCCTAACTTGAACATGGGATGTCTGTCCATTGTAGACTTTTATAGATGATTCACGGTACTAGTTCATGACATACTAATTTAAGCCAAACTTCCAACCTCTTCCACATTTAGAAAGAAACACATTGGCAAAAATCCTTTGTTGAATGATTGGTTTAAAACACATTTCATTATAACCCACAAAACATTACTTTATTTTCATAAAAATTAGAGAAAACAAAGTCATGTCTTTGTTTAGGGAAATTTCTTTCACTAAACACTGATGAAGAAACACAATTCTTCAGAGTGGCAGAGGACACAAAGACAAGCACACAAGATTGAAAGCATAAAAGCATATTCTCATAAGAACCAAGCAATCCTTGTTGTTGGAAGACCAAATGGAATCATCATTAATGTGGTAGAATCAAAGTTCACAAGCTGTAAGTCCTTTTTAAGATACACATGATTAAGCTTTATTCACAGTTCGAGCAAAGGCATATTTAGAAGCACAACTATATGCCTCCAAACGGTACACTTTTTTGAAGTGCAGATCAAAAATGGATTGTCCTAGAAGAGAAAAGGAGATATTAATTCATTGCAGACAGGAAAATAGCTGCATTCCTTTGTATATGCTTATTATTGTATTATAACCTATTTGAAAATACAACATATTTTCAAAATTTACAACAGCTTTCCAGCGTTTGCTGCTTCAAACATATTACATCTAAGCAGAAAACAATAGAATATGTTTTATTCTATTTAACAATAGAATGTTTTATTCTATTATTTTATTTTAACTGAGTATAAGCCCAGTTACAGACTTCTGAACAGTAGACTAGATTCTCCTTTTCAACTAGATTATTAACTTTCTGATTCTGAATTTAATAGCAAGAAATTATCTTTCATTTTATTCATTTGTTTGTTTTGTCACCACATCCAGTGGAGCTTAGGGCTTAGTCCTTGTTCTGTGCTCAGGAATCACTCCTGGTAGTGAGGGAGACCACATGGTATGTCAGGGATTGGTCATGTGTCAGCACATGCAACACAAATGCCGTACCTGCTGTCACTACTATCACTGTGCTTCCCCACAAGAAATTAACTTTGATGTTTATAGCAAAGAGTGTTAGATCTTATTTTTATTTGGGGTCACACCTAGTGGATGCTCAGGAGTTACTCTTAGCTCTTCACTCAGGAATTACTCTTAGCCAAGCTCAGGGACCATGTGGGATGCCAGGAATTGAACCAGGTTGGCGCATGCAAGACAAATGCCCTACCTGCTGTGCTACGCTTCTAGCCCCTGTTAGAGCATTTAAAACTGATGAGGTACCAACAGGATTTCTTATAGGATTAGTTGACTCATTATAGTTCTAGCGGACCTGTTTCAAAAAATGTATACATTAAAGATTACATTGTATTAATTGCTACTTGTTGGTGGAAAGCAGATCAAAGGATATGCTAAGGTCTGATGGACACTGCCTGTTGACAGATACACCCATTTCCTGGCAGGCTGACTCCCAAGGAAGAAAGGATACGGCATCCCTGGCGGCACTGTCTCCTCTGAGCAGAACCACGGTCCCTTTGCTATCTTGGGTCATTTCCCCTGCATCTCATCTCCTTGTTGGCTGAAGCTAGTCAAAGATGGAGTCTAATGATGCTGCCTGGGATGCAGACAGAGTACAGCCTGTGTTCTGTCTCTCTAAAGCAGAGCCAGATAAGACCTTGCCATCTTGGGCTAGTCAGGAAGGCTAAATTTGTAACCCATTACACCTCTCCTGTTTGTTTCTCACCTTACCTTGAGAGCAACCCCTGCAAGTTTAGCTCCTACCTGTTTATCTCCTAATGGTCTGCTTCCCTAATCATGTGGAATGCCTTTTGTAGTATAAAACTATGTACACTTGACTCTAGCTTGTGTTGTTGTTTGATCCTCTTGGGTATATAAGAAATTGGGGTCGTTGTGTGTCAGCTAGTTGAGATGCGGAGCACTGTCCCTCCGGCCAATGATAATTATTAAAAATTAATAAATACATGTCTCGTCGGCGAGGTCTCATCTCTGCACCCCTGACCAACAGAGATCTCTCAGCAACATCTCATCAACAGCTACAGTTACTAATAATAGCAATAATGATTCTTTGCTTTTATACAATATTAAGCGCTGTCATATTTGTTATTTAACTAGTAACTGTCCTTGGAGAGTAGAGATTACATTACTTATCTTTGTGCTCCTAATGTTTATCTCTGGCAAATACTAAGTTCTCAACAAATGTGTGTATTGAGCTGATCTAAAGCAGCCCCTTTAGAAAAGAGAAAAGAAAAAGAAAATATTGCTCTAACTGACAGGGAGGTTATCAGTTTTTTAAAAATCATTTTGGGTCATACTCTAGCAAAGCTCAGAGGTTACTCCTGGTTCTGCACATGGGAATTACTACTGGAAGTGCTCAGGGGACCATATGGAATGCAGGGATCAAACCCAGGTTGGACTTCAAGTGTATGTATTGCAAACCACAATATATAAGAGAAGGAAGAGAGAGAGAGACAGAGACAGAGACAGAGACAGAGACAGAAAGAGACAGAAACAGAGAGAGAGAGAGAAGAGGCAAAGTGCCTGCCAAATATGCAGGCTAGGGAGGGGAGGGAACTGGGGACACTGGTGGTGATTTCCCGATGGGCACTGGTGCTGGAACACTGTATGACTGAAAACCAAACATGAACATCTTTGTAGTTGTATATCTCATGGCGGTATAATAAAATATTTAAAAAAAAAACCCAAAAACAAAAACCCAGGTTGGCTCCATGCAAGGCAATGCCCTACCGGCTGTGTTGTAAATCCAGCCCCCCAGATCAGAGCATTATTAATTCACTACCATGTAGTATATAAACATATTTAAAAACTTTATAAATTTTCATATTTACTTTCCAAGTAGAAATTTTTTCAGGAGATAAGAAAAAGAACATGTTATTTATTTTCACTTGTTCTAATTTCAGTTTATCTTAGTCTTTAGTTTCTATCTTCTTCCATGTTTTTGAAGGGTTTTTTTCTAACAGTTTTTGAAGTTAAAGAACCACTTGACTGCCATGGAGGAGGGCTGGGGGGGGGGGAACCGGGGACGTTGGTGGTGGGAGATGGGCACTGGTGGCGGGATGGGTGCTGCTACACTGTATGACCAAAACCCAAATATGAACTTTTTAATTGTATATCTTTGTAATTGTAAAAATAAAAAAATTAAAAAAAAAAAAGAACCACTTGACTCTCTGGTTGGCCATGGACAAAATACTCATCTGATCTCACCCACAATTTCCTCATTTTAGGTAAATGTCCTATAACATTTTATATGTAATTAGTCATATAAATTTTCTAGCTTGTGGCTTAATAAAGTAATAGTTATTTCCCCCAATCTATCTCATATTCTCATATTACTAGTTAATATTACATTGTTTCATACTACTAAAAATTATAAAGTTTTACAAATAAAATGTACAAAAGTGAAGTGATTTTAGATACTGGGCATACACATGAAATTGTTTTCATCATTGCAAGACTTCTGTAAGAGAATTCCAATAAAGGTAAATAACACTTACTACATCATCAGATACCGAATCATATTTCTTTTTTTTTTTTTTTTTTTTCTTTTTTTGGGTCACAGCCAGTAATGCTCAGGGATTACTCCTGGCTATGCATTCAGGAATTACTCCTGGCAGTGCTCAGAGGACCATGTGGGATGCCGAGTATCGAACCCGGGTTGGCTGTGTGCAAGGCGAATGCCCCACCCACTGTGTTATTGCTCGGCCCCCACAAACCATATTGCTTATATAATTTCTTCTCTGAGATACTTTACCCTTATTCTGTAGAAAATATCCTTAGTAATTCTGAGATACAGAGAAAGGATTAATTTTTCTGATTTCACCCAACAATGAAATTCTTAGCACAAAACAACAACAGAATACAAATACAATAATACAGTATAATACAAATACAACAGAACAAAGTCCCTCCTTCCCTACTTTCTTACCTTAATTTCCTCCTTTCTTCACTTTCCCCCATCTTTTCTCTCCCCTACCCTCCATCTCTCTCTCTCTCTCTCTCTCTCTCTCTCTCTCTTTACCTTCAATAAAACCTAGAGCTAAAAGCAGCTCTCACAGAGAAGTCAGTAGTCTTTTGTACATAGCCGGGATAATAGTTTCCAGAGAGTGAACTCAGGCTAACACATGGTGTTACAGGCAGAGCCAGAAGAAGAACCAAGATCTCAATCAGCCCAAAACCATTTTTGCTACAGGAGTCTCTCTCCCATTGCATCATGTCAATCTTCAAATCCCCAGTCATTTGATTTCTGTTTTATAAATTGACTGCAATTTCGATTCCATTCCATTTTAAAGTTGACAACTTTCTGGCTTGAAATCGCTTTATTTAAAACTGTGTCATTGCTATTGAGAAAAATATGATATATGCTGACTCCTGAGGATTCAGTTACAGAGAGAAGTGGAAAGTCCTCGAACAGCTAAGATCTTTTAATTTTATCCACAGAGAAGAAGTCTTTAGAGAACTACTCTTCAGATATATAGATCATCCAACATAATTCAGAATAAAAAAAATTAACTATGGCAATTCAGAAAAGGAATGGACTTCTCTGAATTATTCATTGGTAGAGGAGTTCAAAGAGAGGCTGGGAACACTGTTTCAAATTGGACAAGTGTGAGGAGATTGGGTACACACCCTTTCCCCACCTTTCCACCATAAAGGTTTTTTCCCCAAGAGTTATTTATCCTTTTGGAGAATCAAATGGAATTGACAGTAAACCTGAAGAACATGAGATCCAGAGATGTTTAGAGTTTAGTCTTGGTTCTGCACTCAGGAATCATTCCTGGTGGTACTCATGGGGACTGTATGGGGTAGCAGGGATCCAAACTAAATTAGTTATGTAAGGCAAGCACCTTACTTGTTATACTGACTATTGGGCACTAGAATTCCAAAATTTATGGAGAAATTTGAGTGTCAAGAAGATGATGGTAGAAACATAATTTATTTCCCCAAGTTTTGGGATTGACCGAGATTGTGTTTAATTTGTTTAGAAGACCTCAGAAAAACTGGAGAGCTAGTACAAGAGTTGAGGTACTTGCCTTGCATGCAATAACCTTAACCTGGAGTGCCGCGTCCCCCCAAGCACTGCTAGGAGTACATGTTCAGGATTAGCTCCTGAGCACTGCTGGTTGTGACCCCCACACTCTAACAAACATAGACAAGCACCTTGGAAAGAAGTTTTAAAGTATTCCCTTAAAAACAGATATAATTAAAATGTAAACTAACACGAAATAGAACAAAAGTGGGTGGAGAGCTAGAGCAGGGGTTAAGATGCTTGCTTTGTATTCCACCAACCCTAGTTTGAATGCCCAGCATGGCATACAGTTCCCCAAGCACTGCCAGTTGCTGGCACAAAGGCATTACTGAACACCAAGGCAGGAATGGTCCTTGAGCACTGCTGGGAGTGACTCATCAGTGCCCTCCCTTGCCCCTCAAAACAAAACAAAAACCAGAACAAAACCCCCATTGTATTGTTCCAGTAGAATAGAACAAATCACTGAAGTACAATATACAGTCTTAGCACTTAATAGTGCCAAGAATACACAAAGCAGGCTATAGAAAAACAGAAAGATTCATATTCCTCTTACAAACCATAACTTACTGTATCTGCTTCTTTTCCATCAATCTTCTGCAGATCCTTCAAAGACCACTTTTTGGTTACTTCATATTTTTCATCTAAACCTATTCTATAGCTTCACGATAATTATTTTTACTTCTTCTTTCTTGGTCACTGTAGAGGAAAATAAATAGTTCAAGCTCTTGGAAGAGAATACATTATTTATTGTCACACTTTTCAGTATTTATGTTTTTATTATACTCGAACTATATATCTTAAATCCCAATTATGAATCCTGATGTACAAATTTTAGTATGTGCTTACAAATGTGCTTAAATGTGCTTACAATGCTTTTTATTTTTTTGCTACAATTGTGACTATATACTATCACAGTTACATCTGACAAGTACAATTACGTGCTTTCAACTTTAAGCTTTGAAGCGGGAGAACAAGGTTCAACTCTGGGGAGGAAACAGTTTTAGTGTTAGGGTAAATCAGTGCCGAGGTGCTTATTAAAAAGTTGAAATTTTAATTTATGATAATATAAGAAAGTGAGGCGAGGAAAGTAAACAGTTCTACACACAGAGCAATACACTCACGATCACGATCACGATCTTCCCGTTGATCATCTATTTGCTAGAGCGGGCACCAGTAATATCTCCATATGTCCTGTTCTCATGCCAGTAGAGCCAGGGCATCGGGCTTGCTACAGGAACATAAAGAGCCTCAAACCATTATATTAGGTCATGGGAATGACCTAATATAATTGTTACTGGAATTTGGCATATCATATACAACACGAGAAGCTTGCCAGGCTTATCGAGCGGGAGGCAAACTCTTTTAAACACCTCCAAATAAAGCATTTATTGATGAACCGCACTGTGATGGGCTTGTCTGCTGGTGGAGTTCTGACGAGAGGGAAGTCCAGAAGTGGAAAATGGCGGCGCCCGTGGAGTGAGGAGCGGTGGTCTGGCTTGTTGTGAGGCTCTGCCAAGGTGGTGGGCCAAGGCTAGAACCCGCCATGCCTCCCGACTGCCTCATGAACGGCTAGTGCACAAAGGGAGAGCAAGGAACAGCTCTGCCCCATGTGTGAGAGCTCTGACCAGCATACCTGGGCCGGATTGAGGAAAAAAGCTGCGGCAGGGGTGGGTGTCGGTGATCCGGGCTGTGATGGGCTGGTCTGCTGGGAGGAGTTCTGACGAGAGGGAAGTCCAGAAGTGGAAAATGGCGGCGCCCGTGGAGTGAGGAGCGGTGGTCTGGCTTGTTGTGAGGCTCTGCCAAGGTGGTGGGCCAGAGCAATACACGGAGAGTAGATAAATACCACTATATCCACTATATCCGCTTTCTTTTTAAAAGTTGCTGTGAGATTTCTAATGTAGAAGTAGTCTCATCACAGTTATTGGTTTTTTGGGTCTTCTTTAGTTTTTGTTGTTGTTACTTTAGATTCTTAATATACCGTATCTCCAACTACTAGCATTCAGATATGTCGCTTAGACAAACATTTTAGTATTGTACTTTGGAAAGTTTTGGCATTTTACTTTTAGCATGAATAAACAATTGTTTTATGTGAACAAAATAAGGAAGATGATTCTTAACCTTAAAATGACTTGTTTTTGCTTTTATATGAACATAATGAATAAGTGAACGTTTGATATTAGATCTAATTCTGAACTGAAAATTATCAATGGGTTAATGATGAAGGCACTGTTGTATATGTCGTATAAGATACAGGCTTGTGACAAGTTTCTTGCCCTCTAGAAACATTTGCTGAAAAAGAAAAGCTGTCACACATGAATGATATACAATAAATATTATAAAGATTTATGCAGTATATTATACAGACGTTATATAGCTGAGTATATTTTATGTTTTTTTTTATCTCTTGTGGTCACACCTGGCTGTACTCAGGGCTTACTCATAGCTCTGCACTCAGCGGACCATATGAAGTGTTAGGGATTGAACCTTGCTTGACCACGTGGAAGGCAGTGCCCTACCCACTGTACTATCACCCAACCCTGAGTCTTTTTTCCCCTTAATATATATAGGGGTCATACCTAGTAGTGCCAGGGATCAAACTTAGGACCTTGTACATATGAAGCATGTGCTCTATCACTTGAGTCAGAGTCCTAGCCCTAAAATCTAGTATCTTAAATGTATTCAGGATGGATGGCGTCACTTAGAGGGCTGCGAATTGGCTCTATATTCTAAGAGCGAAACTGAAAAGTTTCATCTTCCAAAAAATACCCTTTCAGAAAAATTTTCATCTTCAGAAAAGTTCTCCTTTGTTCTGGAAAATACTGCCTAGAAATTCCCTTCTTAATCTGTAAATGAACATCTTGCAGTATGATCATAGCAGCAGATAAGTGATATGGAGCAGAATACCAGTTCAAGAGTTGTGGAAAAGAGGATTTGGATTGTTAAAGGAGGCGTTAAGGAAGAAACATAATTTGAGGTAGGGCTTAAAATGAAGTCAGCTAAGAAAAGCCAGGGGATGCAGCAGACACGTGAGGTGAAGCCTTGCAGGAGGAAATCGAAAGGCAATCCAAGGGCTTCACTTCACTGGGTTAACTAGAGAAAGTGGACAGAAATCCTGGCTGGTGTGGGGGACACAGAGAGCATTAGGGTTAATGAGGGTGGGTATTTCAAATGAAATACCACGTTTCAAAGTCATTTGAAAAGTTATTTGAAAAACCGTGGGTTTGAAAAGTGCCAGAGACCACTGTGGATGCAGTGCCTAAGTACGAGTCCCTGGTGGGAAGGATGGGAGGTGCTCCATCAGTGAGGACTCCAGACTGGGGCTGGCAAAGGGATCATTACCCTGTGGAAGTGAAGGGAGATCCTGAACTCAAGGGAGTCAGCAGAGCTCAGAGTTGATGCTGGAGCTAAGCTGAGTCCTCTGGTTAAGAGGGTCTGAGCAGGTCGACACAAAGGGGGCACAGTTTCAGCTGCCCTGTGAAGGACCATGCAGTAATATGTGCTCAGTGCATCTCCCTCCTCCTCCTGCAGGAGCACCTGCTGAAAGAGACTCTGGAAACTTCAGTGCATCCTGAAGAAGAAAGGAGAGAGGAACCAGGGGCACGGGAAGAGGAGCAGTTACTTCATGGGTTCTACATGAAACATTCTGGATTTTAGTCCTGGTAGTGTAAGTAACTTCATGTCCAGAGAGCCTAATCCTCACTGTCTGCATGCCGTGATGTGGATATCAGAGTCAGACATGTGCAGAAGGTATAAATATTAAAGCAGATGATGTCTGAAAGTGCCTTAGGAAAGTGCTTGATTTATAATATATAAGAAAGTGTTTTCGTTTTAAGACACTTTGTCATCTAGGCATAGGGTGTGGGCAGTTGAAAGAGAACAGGCAAATCTAAATAACATTTCAAATGAGCCATTGGCAATTTAGGAAGACAATACCACTGGGACAAGCCAAAACAGGAAAGAAAATAGAGAAGGTGAGCCGTTTGGATGGAACAAAGAGGTTAGCTTTGAAGACAGACTAATTGTCCACAGTCTATCTCTGGAGAGAAAATGTAAGTTAATAATTTAAGAATAAATATTTGCAACTGTTTGATGTGGACAGTCACCCAGGACTAAATTTATAGGACAGATTCCAAAGTAGAGAGGTGGAGATGGAAAGGGTACAAAGGAAGTGTCTGAGAAGGGCAAACAGAAGAGAGGAGTCCAAATTTCAAATGTTGAAAGAAGGATTTAAGAAACTTGCCATTTGGGGCCATACCCAGAAATGCTCGGGTGCTGCTCCTGCTCAGGGGGCTCTGCTTGGTGGCACTGGAGTGTCCACATGCAGATCTGATGTTTAAACCTGTATTGTGGCTATAGCCACGTGCTAGGCAGGTACTATCTTTCCAACTCATAAACTGCATTTTAAAAATTGTTCTTATTTATCTTTTCCTCAGTTTTTAATTTTAGGTATCATAATTTATTTTGTTAATGACAAGCTTTAATGCATATGATGTTCTAACACCAAATGAGTAGATTTAAAACGTTGCGGAAAGTGCTGAAGACCAGTGGTGCCTGGAATACCTGCTCTAGTGCGAAGGAGGGGAAAGGTGACCTGGACAAGGAGTGTTCAGAAAAGGGTTCAGGAAAGGGAATTCCTGTTCTGTGATGGTGCAGGAGACTCTGACATCTGGGTAACTCGTCAAGCTCGGGGTTGCTGCTGAAGCTGAGCTCAGCCTCCCTGGAGAAGAGTCAGAGCAGACTGACGCATCTGAGAAGTCAGTGTCTGAAAGGGCATAACCATCCTGTCTGAAACTCTGCCTCTGTCTGATTTGAGAATATCAACGATTTGGAGGCAATACCATCAACTCATTTTGTTAAGTAAAGCCAGTTCAGTCCTGGCACTGAAACAGTTTAGAAAGATCATTGATTTACTCCCTGACAGCATTTTTTCAGACTAGGGAGGGCAGAAGACAACCCAAAGGGGGCTCCTTCATGCATGAGGTACAGTGAGTGTACAGGGGCGCTGGCTCCTGGATTAATAGAAGTTGAAAAACAAAACAGTAAAGGAATGAAATGAAAACAGAAAAGAAAAGCTATGATTTAGATCACATTTCTAAAAAGTATGGAAGAAGAGGGGCTGAATACTTTGGGGGACAGTGGAGGTGATGGAGTGGTATCACTGTCTTCCCGTTCATTATCGATTTGCTAAGCGGGCACCAGTAACATCTCCATATGACCTGTCTCATGCAAGTAGAGTCCAAGGGCACCTGCTCGCTCCAGGAACATAAAGAGCCTCAAACCATTCCATCAGGTCATGGGAATGAGCTCTATAATTGTTACTGGTATTTGGCATATCAAATACGACACGGGTAGCTTGCCAGGCTCTGCCTGAACAAAACCGAAGCTATAGCAGATTATCTTCGTTCAAATGGCTATGAAGAGGCATATTCCGTTTCTAAGAAGGAAGCTGAATTAGATATGAATAAAGAATTAGATAAGAAGTATGCTGGCCTTTTGGAAAAAAAAGTGGACATCTGTTATTAGATTACAAAAAGAAGGTTATGGAATTAGAATCGAAGCTAAATGAAGCAAAAGAAGAATTTACATCAGGTGGACCTCTTGCATTGATACCTAGACAATTTTATTTTAGCTGCATTAATGGTTAAGATGCTGACAAAGTTTACTTAGATCTGTGGAAGTCTGTCCAGCCTTTCCCCCTCTTCTTCCTTAGAATAATGTTTGATGAAGCTTCACCCAGCAGATGTGATCATCTCAGTGATCAGTGGTTGTGCCCAGCTCTCACCAGGCTCACGGTGGGCATGGCAGGGGTGGGGAGGGAGCACGTGCAACTTGGGGAGCTGACATGTGCTCTATGCTAGAGCCATCCTCCTGGCCTCATTACTCTATGCTAGAGCCATCCTCCTGGCCTCATTACTCTATGTTGGGAGGCCATCCTCCTGGCCTCATTACTCTATGCTAGAGCCATCCTCCTGGCCTCATGTACTCTATGCTAGAGCCATCCTCCTGGCCTATCCAACTTTTTTTTTATTTATCAAATCATCATAAAAAGTTTGCTACACCAAACACAGGTGAAGCTGCTTCTAGACTTTGTCTCTGGAACTACAGACAGGGCTCTCACCAGTTCCAACCACTTGCCCCTGGCTTAGCAGGGCCCTTTCCTTCAGAAGTCGGGCTTCTGCTGAAACTCAGGAATGACTCTTTCTGGGATAGACTGTCTTACTGATATTTTCTATCAGTAAGGTTCTGAGACCTCCCACTCCTGAATGTAATATTGCTTATCTTTCTGTTTCTTTTGTTTGTTTGTTTTGCTTTTTTTTTGATCACACCCGGCGATGCTCAGGGGTTACTCTTGGCTCTGCACTCAGGAATTACTCCTGGCTGTGCTCAGGGGACCATATGGATGCCGGGGATCGAACCCAGGTCAGCTGCGCACAAGGCAAACGCCCTACCCACTGGACTATCATTCCGGCCCCTCTTTCTGTTTCTTTCCCTGTAAGTCCTACTGCAACCACCCTGGGTCACGTGCCTAGGACTCCATTTCAATCTAGCTTTTTCCCTTTCTTGTGACTTCCCTATCAGGCCACTGCTTGCCAGAATCTTCTCCATAACATGCAGTAGGGATGGTCCCTCCTGCAAGTCTGAACCAGCCTTCTGTTGCTACCAGATTAATATACTCGACCCCTCAGCTCTCTGTATTTGTTTTCCACCCTTCCCAATATTTCTAGACTTGTTCTTCCTCCCTGTCCCTGATATTTTTCACACCAGTAAGAGTCCCCTGCCCAGTCCACCCTGCTGCTCATGCCTTAGTGCCCATTGATCCCATCTAGTCTCTCAAATTCAACCTCTTCCTGCCTTACCCATTTAGAAGGTCCCTGATATACCCATTGTAAATATCAGTCCATTGGCATTTCATTGCACCCTTGTTTCATTACAAGTTAAATCATTAAGTCCATGAGTCTTGATGGAGTGGTATATTTGGAAATAATCTAGAGCAGAAGATCTTAACCCAGAGCCATAAACTGGTTCAGACTATGGGTCTTCTGAAATTACAGGCAAAATTGGGGGGTCTGCCCACATCTACTTCTCTGACTCTAAATAGGCTTATTTCCACTGGTTTAGATAGTAGCTTTGGGAAGAGGAACAGATTAGAAAAGCTTCTAGAGAACTGAGGGGCTAGAATAAGGATTAGGATGCCTGCCACATGCTACTCCCACCCCAGCCCAGCCCCGACTCCAAGCAGAGGATAGCCCTACCAGCTCTGAGCACTCATGAGTTTGTCCCTGGGGGTCCCAGCACCTTATTCTTGGGCCTAAGCATTGAATTGCTGGCCCAGCTGTCCAGAATTGCTGTGAGTGGTCCCTGCGTGCCCTGATCATGCACTGGGAGCTTCCCAGCAGAAGTCATTGGTCTGTGTTGAATGGGAGACATAGTTGATCTTTTTTTTTTTTTTTTTTTTGGTCACACCCGCGATGCTCCTGACTCTGCACTCAGGAATTACTCCTGGTGGTGCCTGGGGGACCATATGGATGTGCGCATGTCAGTCGTGTGCAAGGCAAATGCCCTAACCACTGTACTATCACTCTGGCCCCGAGACATAGTTCGCTCTGCCAAACTTACTAAGGACAAGAACTAGGAAGAATTTTTCCTTCTAGGCAGTAGTTGTATTTGTCTAGGCCAGAGGTTCCCAAATTATTTGGTCTATCATTCACTTTCCTGGAAAAAATATTACTCTGTATCCCACCAGAAAATGGCTTGCTTTAAGTGAAGAAGTAGAAAGTGCCCCAAGGCTACGAATTACACCCAAGACTATCACTGTCTCCTCTCCTCAAATCCCCCCTTAGCTCAGTGCCTCCCACTGAAGGGGTGTTGAGGGGGAGGTGTCTCCTACTTTGGGATACAGGAGTCCAAACAAAAGCTCCACCTTAGAACAAAGGTTCTGTGCTTTAGCTAGCTGTCTCATTTACTACTGATTGGGTGGAGCTGGATAAGGATGGAGAAATGGAGAGAAACAACTTACTTTGTATTAAAGAAAATTCCACCACCTCATCTAGAGGTTATAATCAGCTAAAATGACAATAGAGCCATTCAGTTTCATTAATTTGATAACTATTCAAGGGTCTCATTGGACAAAGCTCTATGACAGGCATTGAAAAATTTATTCTCAGGGCTGGAGCGATAGCCCAACAGGTAGGGTGTTTGCCTTGTATGCGGCCGGCCCATGCTGGCCCAGGTTCGATTTCCTGCATCCCATCTGGTCCCCCAAGCAACACCAGGAGTAATTCCTGAGTGCAGAGCCAGGAGAAACCCCTGAGCATTGCTGGGTGTGACCCAAAAAGTAAAAAAAAATTATTCTCATTTGGCATCTACCACTGATATTACTGGAAGTCAGGAGCTTTAGAAAGAAACTCAGTGCTGTTGATGAGCATGGATCAGACAAACAGGAATACAGAGGGTATTTTTATCTGATTGGGGATCAGAAAACACTTTCTGAAGGTTGCTTTATACATAAAGGGCAGTGGCAGTTAGAATGAAGGATTGGGTCATAGGTGCTTGAGAATATACATACATACATACATACATACATACACACACACACAAAAGCATGAACTAGTCGACACTTTTGAGTCCTTGTAAGTATTTGGATTTGCTGGTGTTATGTATGAGGGCAAATAGGTGGTAGGAAGAACTAGAGGCTGAAGAGCACAGAAAGCGAGGCTGTAAGGAGCAAGTATTCAGGCTCCATCTTGCTCCTCACATATGTACTCCTTATAGCTTCTCCTTCTCCCTTGAACTTTGCCCTGTGCCTCAGCCCAAAGAGATTTTCTCATTGTCTTGTGTTTAATGTTGAACCAGGACCAGTTAAAGAAGGCAGGGAGGGTGCTGGGAATAGAAAACAACAGGCCCACTGTGCACACTCTCAGAGGAGTCATTCCCTCGAAGAACAGGCAACAACAAACCCTCTGGAAAGACTCCTGAAGATCAGTTATCACACAGCCCCTGGAGGATGCTTGTTTGACCTTGTAACAGGAAGAGATAACCTCCCTTCAAGGATCCATTAATCCCCAACAGCAACCCAGATAATCTCAGAACAAAATTCCCTTCTCTTCTCGCCCCAAACCATTCACTTCTAACTTCCTGTTCCAACCAGCCTTATATAAATTTTCTCCCTTGCTCCAACCTGAGAGTAAAATGGTTTTATTTGTCCATTTTTTGAGGAAAAGAAGTCTACCATCTTCTTCAGTTTTGCTAGTCCATGGCCTCCCCCACCATCCACTCTTTTTAAAAAATATTTTATTATACCACCGTGAGATATACAATTACAACGATGTTCATGTTTGGGTTTCGGTCATACAGTGTTCCAGCACCCATCCCTCCACCAGTGCCCATCTCCCACCACCAATGTCCCTGATTCCCTCCCTCTCCCCTAGGCTGCCTCTATGGCAGGTTCTTTATCTCTTTTTCTCTCTCTTCTCTTTCTCTCTTTTTCTCTTTCTCTCTTCCTTCTCTTACATATTGTGGATTGTAATACATACACTTAGAGGTTATCATCATGTGTATCTTTTGGCCTGTATTTAATGTTCATTTCTAGGTTGGTATTAGCACTTTTGACAATTATTAGCACACTGTTCCATTCTCTGTCTTACCTAACCTCTGACTCCCACACGCTTGTGGTAATTTCCACCTTTGACAAGACCCTGATCCATGTTTTGCCTGACCTTGGATATTGGTTTCATAATATATGTATATACATATATATGTATATATATATATATATATTTATGTCATGCAGATAAATTCAGTCATTCTATATCTGTCTCTCTTCTTCTGGCTAATTTCACTCAGCATGATCTTCTCCATGTCCATCCATTTATAGGCAAATTTCTTAACTTCATTTTTCCTAACAGCTGCATAGTATTCCATTGTGTAGATGTACCACAGTTTCTTTATCCAGTCATTAGTTCTCGGGAACTCTGGTTGTTTCCAGATTCCGGCTATTGCAAATAGTGCTGCTGTGAAAATAAAAGTGCAGATGGTGTTTCCGCTATTGTTTTTGGCTTCCCAGGGTATATTCCCAGGCTGGGTCAAATGGGAGCTCCACTCTTGTTACCTCAAATCATTGGCCCTGTAGGGTGAGAACCCAAACTTGGGTTCCATAACAAAGTTAAAGAGTTCAAATATTATCTTGAAAGCCATGGAGGGAAGGGAAGGGGAAATAAGGGAGTGTTGATCGGAAGGATTTTAAGTATACAAACTAAATTTCTAATTTTTTAAGTTTTCTTGGTTAGTTCTGTGAAGAATAGGGGGAAGGAGAGGAAAGGAGAGAAGAGGCCAAAATGGTAGGATCTTCGACATTGAGGGGGTGTGGAAGCCCAGTGAAGTTGTCCACCATAGACATAAACATTCACACAGTCATGACGTTACCTCAATTATAACTAACAGTATAAAATGTAGCCTCTATTTGTTATATTAATAGTCTCTGTCCCACTGATGCTAAGCAAGAATAAGAAAACTCTAAAAGGTGACTTTTGGATCAAAGATGTATTACAGAGACAGTAGCCTCCTTCCTTTGGTAAAACAACCTCCCCTGAACCAAAGAGGCTCAAAGAACTGCCTTCAACCAAGAGCCAAGGAAGTCTTCTGAGGCTGGAGTGGACCCAACCCTGAATTTCCGCATTTGGCCTCAGCTGCCAGATCAAATTAATTGGCCGCATTCACATCAATGCAGCGGTAAAGCAGAAACTTCTCACATTGTCTTACAACCAAACTGTGTTTATAGCATCGAAATCTTCATGCTGGTTTCACAAATTTCAGAGGAGTCACTATAAATACTATTTAGTAATATCTAGAGACCCGGGAATTTTAGAATAAACCTGCTCCATTTCTGTTATCTGAGTTCACATTTTCAGAATTATGGTCTTAACTTCATGTCAGCCACTTACTTTCACTTTGATTCCAAAATAAACATCTTATAGTTTTTTAATAAAATTATAATACCACGAGATAGACAATTACAAAGCTGTTCATGACTGAGTTTCAGTCACCCATTGCTCTACCAGTGTACATTTCCCAACACCAATGCCCCCAATTTCCCTCCCCACAACCTGCCTCTACGGCAGCTCTCTCTCTGTCTCTGTGTCTCTCTGTCTCTGTCTCTGTCTCTTTCTCCCCACATTGTGGTTTTCAATACAGAGACTGAAGGGTTGTTCAAAATAAATATTTTTATGGATAGGTATCTCAATTACCATAGTGAAAAAGTGAGTATCGGGCCAGGGATTCACACAGGCAACTGCACCCCTACCTTGGCTTGATCCCAAAGTACCCCCACATGGTACCCCAAGCATCACTGGTGTAAGCTCAGAGGCCCCTCAGCACTGCTGGGTGGGACCTGGGAGCCCCCTGGCACTGCAAGGCCTGAGCAGCATCCTGTCCTCCAGCCCTAGAACTAAAGGAGCCCTGTCTCCCCACAAAAAAAAAAAAACGCTAGAAGAAAATCAGTATTATTCAAGGGTGAGGATAAGTGGAAAAGTGATTGGCCAATTGGAAAATAGAATCTGGCAGAACTGAAGGGGAAAAACAGCTCCCAAGAAAGTAGCTGGGACATACTTTAAATAAATAAGTGCTGGGGCGGAGTGATAGCCCAGCGGGTAGGGCGTTTGCCTTGACCGCAGCCGGCCTTTGCTGGTCTGGGTTTGATCCCCGGCATCCCATATGGTCCCCGAGCACCGCCAGGAGTAATTCCTGGAGTGCAGAGCCAGGAGAAACCCCTGAGTGTCGCCGGGTGTGACCCAAAAAAAAAAAAAAAAAAAAAAAAGCTATTTTATGACCTATGTATTGTCTAATTGTTTTCATCTTCAAAACAAAATAATAGGGAAAACTGTCAAGAAATATCAAACATGAAAAAGTTTGGTAGAAATGTTTCACTATATTACAATGTATTAATGATGTCTTGGGATGACAGGTTGCCATTATAAATTTCATTGAACTTTTAAAAAATATTTTATTTTATCACTGTGAGATATACAATTACAAAGATGTTCATGTTTGGGTTTTGGTCATACAGTGTTCCAGCACCCATCCCTCCACCAGTGTCCATTTCCCACTCATTGAACTTTTAAAGTAAATTAATTTCATTAAAATTTTTATTGAAATTAAAATATTCGTTTTCAAATATTATTTTTCTGGGCATATTTTAAAATAAAATCCATTTAAGGGTTTCACTAGGCATTATAGGTTGAAAATTTGTGCTCTCCAAATTTTTATGTTGAACTCTTAAGCCTCAAAGTGACATTATTTGGAAATGGGACCTCTAAGATGTGTGTGGGTCATGCAAGCCAAGCATTCACGAATGGCCTTTGGGTCTTATTAATCTCCCACAGAGTCGTTGTACCCCATTTCCCACCTCCCTGCACCATGTCAAGCTATAGGGAGAAACAGTTCTTGTGGAAGTGGCTTCTCACCAGACACCAGGTTGGCTGGTGCTGGCATCTCTTACATTCCAGCCTCCTCAAGCATGAAGAAAGCATAATTGTTGATTGTAGAGCACCCAACCTATAACATTTTCTTTGTGATCTGGTTAATTTATTCTCATTCAACTTTTTTTTTTGCTTTTGGGTCACACCCGTGATGCTCAGGGGTTACTCCTGGCTCTTCCCTCAGGAATTTCTCCTGGCAGTGCTCAGGGGACCGTATGGGATGCCGGGATCAAACAGGTTGACTGCATGCAAGGCAAAATGCCCTACCCACTGTGCTATCACTCCGGCCCTTCATTCAACATTGTTAATGTTAATATTTTTCATGTAAATTATTTGACAATATTGTTAGATTATCAGATTTACACTGAAGTTTGGTCAGGCATCAAATGTAGATAGGAGAATGTATGCATATTATCTTCCTAAACCTATTAGTCTATTAATTATTTATTAATGTAAACTTACATTATGCTATGTATATAATGTTTTAATATAAATGATTATTTGTAGTATAGTATATTTTTTGCATAAACATTTCAATATGTGTTTTTGCAGTAAATACGTTTTTCTATAAAGTTGAAAGAGAATTATCAAATTATTTCAATCATATGTGGAATGAGTTATGAGAGAAAATTGACAAAAAACCACAAAAATAACTCGTAGACTTAGAAAACTCTGGTGGCTACAGAAGCAAAGGGGAAGAGAGCAGGACAGGAGAACTGGAACATTGGTGGTGAGAAATGGGACAATTACACAGAGAGGACTAAACCCTGACCCGATGAGAGGTCAATACAACTATCTCAACCATAAAATCCTGCCTCTTGTTATTACATATAGAATATAATTCCCTATGATAGTCTAGTTTTTTAAAAAGTTAGAAATTAACAGGAAAACACCAAGTGCAGAGGCAGGTTTATTATCACCACTTCAGAGAAGGCAAGATGGGCATCAAACCTTGGTCTCTTGCCTCACGCCCTCAGCTGCCTGCTGGGCAGAGCAGAAGCACCATATCCACCTGATCCCAAACATCCCAAGCTCTGCTTCTTCTTGCCTCGCTGCTGTTGGGTTATAGGCTCTGCCCTTATGGTTACGCCCAAAACATCTGTGCTTATCCAAGCTAAGGTGAGGCAGAATGTGCCTGGTCTCCTAATCTCTGATCACAGGAATATGCAAATCAATGATCGTTAACTTGCAAATGCTAAATCTGTGATTATTTTCTGTTACGATGGCCCAGGAGCTTGCAAATGCCCTATGATGTGTGCTTATACCCTCCACCCCAAATATTGTATAAAAGGCTTAAACTGTGCTCAGTAAAGAGAGTACTGCTATCCAGAACTCCCGCTGCATTGGTGTCGTTCTTTTTTTTCCTTTCTCAGTAGCAGCAGCAAGGCAGAGTTTCTCCCAAGTCCACCTCCTCTCCTTTCCCACAGGGGATGAAGTCCGCAAGATCTAGGTCTTCCTCATTTGTGCTGGGGCTGCTGGCCAAGGCCCCTGACACGCTACTTCCCCATCAATTTTGACTAATGCTATTCTTCTCTTTCAATTCTTTCAGAATGTTGTTAATTGATTTGCTCAAATTGCATGGCTTTCAGAATCTTCCTTCAATAGAGCCCCCTTCCTTCTTCCTCAGAAGATGCTTCTTCCCCCCCCCCTTTAATCCGTAGTTTAGGAAACATAGTTAGAATAAGGCCAATACCTTCACCACCAATGAAGTTAGCCATGCACTTCACCACTGTCCATTTTAATTATTTTTAATTTTTGGTCACACCCAGTGATGCTCAGGGGTTACTCCTAGCTCTGCACCAGGAATTACCCCTGGCTGTGCACCGGGACCATATGGATGCCAGAAATGGCTGGCCGTGTGCAAGGCAAATGCCCTACCCGCTGTAACTATAGCTCCACCCCAATTTTACCTTTGTAATTAAAAATTTTATGCCCTCGAGATGTTGGTGTGACTGTAGTGCCCGGTCACATTGACAGGGTGGCAGACAGAAGACATGGCTTTGCTCATAACTTGGGCCCTGGGCCCCTGTGGGCTCTGGTTGGTTGATGGTCTGACATAGAAAACGATTGGGCCCCTGGGTTGAACCCAGAGCCACGCCAGAGCCTAGCAAACTGCCCATGGTGTATTCGATATGCCAAAAACAGTAACATAATGTGACCTCATTCCCATGCATGAGGTGTTATTGTGCCCACTCGCTAGAGTAAACTGATGATCAACGGGAAGACAAGGACAAGTGAACTAAATTTTACGCTTTCATAGAAGCACCAATATTATTGTTTGATACTTGTTATGCTGCTACACATTGTCTGCCGATAGCGTCCGAATCTTTCATTTTTCCCTAAGTTCTTACCCCTCACCCCTAAAGTACTCTTGATCACTGAATTCTAAAGGACTGGAGGAAGATACTCAGGTTTATTCCTACTCTGTGCTGGGGAATCACTTCTGGTGGAGTCTGAGGGACCATTATGGTGGCAGGTGTTGAATCTGGATCAAGATGGAAGGCAACCACTACCCACTGTATCATCTCCTGGCCTAGAACATAATTTTTCCAGAAGATGCCAGTGATCTGAAGTCCTGACAGAGAAAGCTTAATCTCAGAATGTATAATGAAAACCTGAGGTAGAGGAGACTAAGTGTCTAGAACCCCCGTGAACCTAACAAACTCCTGAAAGTTTATCCTTAGGGTTTATAATGAATGTCTGAAATATTTGTTTAAAAAATATCTCTGGTAGAGCATCAAGATAATCTTAAGTCACAATTACATCAGTTGTGAGTACTTGTAAAGGAGAAAACTTGAGTACAGTAAAGAGAAATGTATGTAACCTTTAGTTTGAAAATACAAGGTAAAAACTTGGACTGAATTGAACTCAGAGGCCTTGTGTACATTAAGTACACCAAGGGGAAATTATAATTGTTTGTCCTCACATTTTTTTTTTGCTTTTTTTAGTCACACCCAGCAATGCTCAGGGCTTTCCTCCTGGCTCTGCACCCAGGAATTACCTCCTCCGCGGTGCGGGACCATATGGGATGCCGGGATCTAACTCCAGGCAGGCATGGCGCCGCGGTGCAAGGCAAGCGCCTCCCCGCTAAGCTATGGCCCCGCCCCTAAAGTCTCACATTTTAAACATGGAGTCAGCTGCCCTGGGATTGCTGTAACCTGTTGAGTCATCGCCACTGGGAATTCCTGAGTAAATCTCGGTCAAAGACTTAAGCTATCATACAA